>JAVTVY010047379.1:0-24311 GCA_036873755.1 Hanleya hanleyi | reverse complement strand
TTTTTGGTGAGATCTCATTTTTTATTCAGTGAACAACAACAACGTGAGAACAACCACGTGAAAACTGAAGCCCAGAACAAGGGGCTTGTACATTGAAGCCCAGAACAGCGGGCGTGTGTTCATTGAAAGAATTCAAGCCCAGAACGGGACTTGTACATTGAAATGATGGGCAGCCCAGTCATAGACGAGTACATCTCGGTCCTCGGCCTTGGGGTACTCGTCAAACATGTGGGCGATGGTAGATAAGGGTCTTCCCCGGCATCGATGGTACAGGTAAAACAAGCAATATTGTCCGCACACCATACTGTCCAGGCTTTGCAACGTTTTAGTATTCCAACACCACGTCTCTGTGCCTTGATCCATGAAGTCTGTTAAATCGGGATGGAGGGGTGGTAGGCCGTACGGATCAAAGTATTCGCCCTGCTCTTCTGTCAAGTACACGGCCATCCAGTGTTCACCGGGCCGATCCATCGGGTCTGTATTCAGGACGTAAGCAGCCGGATACACACGGTCTAATGGGAACACGTCTCGGGCGAACACTCCTTGAAACACCCCATGTGTTCCTGGGTCATTCCCCAGCACGGTGGTTATCTGGTCTGTATCCATGTTAGGTGGCGAAGTCACACAGCACGTTACGGCTTTTATCGATTTGAATGATGTTGTCAAACTCAGCGTCGCAGATCACATTGATGGTTTTCGGTAAAGGTGTCCCGAAATGCAGTTCCAAGCGTAAGTTGCCTTTCTTGACGAGACTCAGTTGATGATCGTTGTCTAAGGTGGGAGTCAGATCGAAACAGAACAATGTGTGCCCTCTGCCGAAATCGTCTCGACTGATCATATTTCCCTCGTCTTGGTTGATTTGGCCAGTTGCTGTGAAGAGGTTCAGATAGCTCCGGATGTAATTGTCCGTTCCAAAGTTAGGTTGTAAGGGGCGTGCCGGTACCTGTTGGCCATCCACATGCAGGGCCACGAAATTGATGTTGAACGCTTTTAGGTTGAACGGATTCCTCGAAAGAGTCCCATTATAACTGACGTTCTCCACACAAGCTAGGGTTAAACGCTTGGGCAAATCCCCCAGGAACAGGTTTTCTTGATTGACAATCATATTGCCTTTAGGAACGGAAAAGACCTTGGTCTGTACTCGTCGAATGGGGTACTGGGCTGGTTTTTTCTCCAAGGCTCTGATGTGCCCCAACTGTACACCTGGGCTGGGTTTCACTTTGCGTACAAACAGACTTGCCTCTTGGATGACAATGTTATACTCGAGGTCCTCATTCGGGGCCATCAAGGCAAACACAGGCGTTGCGCGCACTAGTCGTATTTTGACAGGTACTCCATTCAAGAGGTATCGGTCCTGCATGAATAAGTCCGCATGCAGACGTCCCATCATATCGACCGAGTGACTCTCTGCTGTGAAATCCACTCTCTCCGTGTAGCCGGCGTTATCAGGACTCGCTTCCATCTTGCCTGGGGTATCTCGGTAGAGCAACAGGGCTGTCAAATACGACTTTTTAGCGTCACGCCCGTAGGATAACAGCGTTTCGATGTAGGCTCGATACGGGTACGTGTTCGTCGAGGCGCTCACCAGTTTATCACTCAGGGCTATATCCACTTGCTGGAATAGCGAATGAAGCCAGAGATTCACTGGACCCACGGGTGCCTCTGCTTTCAGGTCTGTCCCATCTTTATTGGTGATTTTAGCTTTCACATATAGGTACGTATGGGCTAAATCCAGGTAGGTCGTATCTGCGTTGGTGATGGTGAATTCAATGGGGCCTGTGGCTGTAATGCTGGAAAGGGGCAGATGTTCCACCCATTGACCCTCTTCGGCACTGGTCTGAGTAGGTGGGACGGTCCATAAGTCAAATTCACTGTTGGTAGAAGGACACGACTCGGCATGGATGAAAGCCATCTTTAAGAAAAGATATCCTTTGTCTTCTTCGATGTGCGTCGTCGCTGGGTCGGTCGTCGACTGGTGCGTGGTCTCGGTGGGGCACTCTTTTATTCCCTACGGTGCGTTGTGCTTTGGCCACCAAGACGCCTCCCGCTTCTTTGGCCCGCCGTTTCAAGGATTCTTTGGGTGCCGTACCCCCCAAGACATCACCGGCCACTTGCAGTCCACTGCGCACCGCTTGTTTGCCGATCGCTTTGACCCCACGCGTCACCAAGGGCAGAAACGTTTTGACGATGCACCCGAGTATGTTCCCCAGTCCATGTCCTCGTTGCATGCGTGTACCCGCAAAGACAGGAAAGTTACCCCCGGCCTGTTTGGTGTAATGATCGACGTAACTGGCTGTATGGCATTGATAAGGCACCTTCATTATGCAAAGTGAACCGCTCGGACTTGAAAATGAAATGAAGTGTCAGCACCATTTTTCCTCGTTCGAATGCCACCGGTCGTCCCGCGTCGTCTCTTATATCGATGACGATGGAGCTAATATCGGTCTGACTGACCGGTAGATACACGATATGCCTGAAACTGTGGGTGACTTGAGCTCCATACGTGCCTTTCACCGGGCAGACGCGCAGTAGAGGTACGTTGCTGTCGCCGACAATGTGTGCATCGACCACGTCCGAGTAGACGTACAGGCCATACATACCACCACGCATGTCCATCGGGATGTGGCCTATCTCGCCGGTGGGGCCAGCGTACCCCTGGTAATTGAAACCCAGCATTTGCTGTAGGGTAGGACTGAGTTCGACACTCACGTTGGGGCTGAGCGTGAGATTGGCCTTGTCGTTGTGTGCGTTGTAATCGAAGTCCACATGATTTTTGAAGGGGAAAGATTTGATTGGTTTTGAAGTATTCGTGACGTCTCGTAGAGACTTATAATGCATCAGACTTCTCAGTCCACCCATGAACGCCTTGGGGGTATCGTATTGACCTTCGGCTAGTTTGAGTCGAGTTTCTTGTCCTTCGTAGGTCACCTCGTACCATACTTCATTGGCTCGCACGTTGTACCACGAGTAAGGGTATTGGATATCCACGAGTCCACATTCCCAGCGTCCAGGTAAATGCAACGGTTGCGGTAACTGGGTCACGTACTTGGTTAAGGTGTTGTCAGGAAACACATCAGCCGAGCTGTTACTGGGTAGGGTGAGGTAAAACATGATGACTGAGCTGTCCTGCTGCTGCTGTTGGTTTTAATACTTCTGCCAGCTATTGGGCGCTAATCGTCGTGCTGGTCGCGGTGATTTAGCTCTTGGTGGTTGCAGGGGGTGGCGTGGTAAAAGGGGTGAAAACGTAGGTGCCCGCCGTGGTGGTGATTTGGGAGGTGACTCCGGTTCCCAAGCTTCTGGTGGTGTACTCACATTCTGCATAAAGGCCCAGCGCCGAGGGTTCCCCACCAATTCCTGTGGTACATGCATGTCTTTCAAGCCTTGAGCGAAGACCTCCCATCCTCGAGGATCCGTGTGCGTCCTGCGTTGACGCATCAGGTCATTCACTAAATCCGTCATGTGGGTCCCGGGGACCACCTGATTCTGTACCAGGAGTTCACCTTTATCATTCCAAGTCATGTTAGGATTCTGTTTCATCCGTTGTAATACCAGGCCAGCTTGTTTCTTGAACGAGGCAGGTACACTCTTCAGCACTTCGTCTTCCACCCACTGTGGAGCTGTGGAAGGTACCCCACCCGGCTGTTGGAACGGTGCTGAGGTCGGCGGTCTGTCACGTGATGGTGGTGGTGGTGGTGGTGGAGTAGAGAGGGTTTTGTATTGGTCCATGAACGTCATGTACCGCTGAAGCGTTTCATTGTACCGTTGTACTTTCTCACTATCGCTTAACCATGCATCTCTCCATCGAGGGTGTTTATCGTCTTCACCGTAGGTGGGACAGGGTAGGGCGATTGGAGGTTTTGAAGGAGCCGAGGTTCGACGAGGACCATTTTTTTCGTGTGGTTCATTGTCGGCCGAAGAGTCCACCCAATACTGGACCCAACACGGAAGCGGCCAACGGTGCTAAGATGGCCCCGAGAAATCCACCTTTCTGTAACACCTTTTTCTTTTGTGTTTGAGACACTCGCTTCTGGACTAAGGTTCGGAGACCTGTCTTATGCTTGGCCAACTTGGTCTTCTGAGCCGGAGTCAGTGGTACGTTGCCTTTTAAGATATTGAGTCCAACTCGCACAGACAGCACACGAGAGCAGGGTCCGCACCGCGTACAATGGTTCGCACCAACTCGGGTGGGGCCGTCTTCAATACACGGAGCGTAGGAGCGTGCTTCCGTACTCGCGCAGACATCCTGTACAACTAATGCTAGAACCCACAATTCTGCTCTTTTTATCTACTTCAGAGACAAAAATCAATCCTGCTGTGGTATTCATTCTTTTTTATTATCCCCATCATCAAAACACACACACCCCAGCTGGGGGAGCCACTGTAGGTGTGTTTACATTATTTTTGCATGTACACGTGGTGAGTCTCTCCGGGAAAGATGCCGGTCCGTAGTCGAAGGTGGTCGGGGGTGGCTTGCTTCAGGTCGAAGAGCATATACCCGTGCTGAGGGGTTGTGGCATCTTTAAAGGCTTCCAATGCAAACGGTGTGCGGCCGGGATACATCTGTCTCGCCAGGTGCAGCAGTTGAGTGGTATCTCTCGGGTTTTTGAAGACCACCATGTAGTGGGCATTTAAGCTGATGTTCCGATGTTCTTTGTTTTTACTGAACAGATTCTGCACAATGTAGATGATGCTGAGCCGTCGATGATGGCTGCCTTTGGTAAAGAGTTGGGTGACCCGCGCATCCGTCTCCGCCATGAGATCATCCAGAACCACCAAGGTGTCGGGTTCCAAATCCGCCAGGTTAGGTAGGCCTTCCACGAACGTGATGTGGGGCATTGCTGCATACGCTTCCTGCCATTCTCCGTAACACCACACGACTCTGGCAATGGGTGGAGTGATCATGCTGTCGGCGTGTTCGAGGAGCTTCCTGACGAAGTGCGTTTTGGCCGAGCCCGTCGGTCCTGCGATGACGCAAGTGAAGGGATGCTGCCACCGAGGGTCCATGGCTGGAGGTGTATCCGCTGTCGTGGTAACCCGCTCTTGTAAATTTGGTACGAGTGAACTGGAGTGGTGGTGGTGGGTACAACGTCGGTTGTCGTTGTCTGTTCACGTTCAGGGATGATGATGGTGGTGATGGGTACAACGTGGGTCGTCGTCGTCGTTGGCGGTTCACTGTGAGAGATGAAATCCGGTGGGTCTTCAGACGTAGTGGATGTACTTGGTGTAGGTGTGGAGCTTACACTCGTTGTGGCTTGTACACGAGGTGTGGTGGTGGTGGTGGTGACTGGGCTCGATACGACTGGTGCTCTCTGTAGACCGGTTTCACTGATGGCTGGTGTTCTCAGTTGGTTAAGTAACGTGCTGACATAGGCTACGTCGTAAAACACACCTCCGTACAACACACTCAGCAGGGTTAGCACTAGTACACCAAAGCCCACTTGCACTTTGCGCGTTTTGGAAGACGCTGTGTTCAGAGACGGTTGCACCGTGTTCATGGTTGGACGTGGAATGAAGGAGGACGGTAGTGGTGTCTGGTTTTATAGCCGTTTCACCTGGTTGGCAGCGACCCAGGAATTGAAGGAACTGGGCCAGCCTTGCCATTTCACGAAATGAAACAGTTTGCCACGTCGACGTTCCGTTTTCAAAATCTGCTCCACCGTGTAGTAGTCTTGCTGTGTTTTTACGACAGGCTGTAATTCCATCTCGTAAAACGTGCCTAGCAACGGTTCCCCTTGAAGATCTTCCAGTTCATAGACTCGCCGCTGTCGGGGTAGGCGCCGTTTAATCAGGAAGTGCTCATCGCTCCAGTTGGGCAAGTAACTTTTCTCGAACTTGCCCTTGACTTTACTGATGCGTACAGGGTTCCCGACCTTGAACATCTCCTTCGTCGTTCGCTGCGATGGCCTGGGGTACAAGACACGCCGGACTTGGGCTTCATTGCGTTGGGTCACGGTAATGGGGGCTCTCTGTATACTTCGATGATAGGCTCGATTGTAACCCCTCACCAGTTTCGGGAGAACATCGATGTACCGCCTTGTATTCTTATAGGTGAAATATTTATACATGCGACCTTTAAATGTCCTGTTGAACCTTTCCACCACGGATGCCTTGGTCTCGTTGTACGTATGAAAGAAAAACACCTTCTGGGCTTTCAGAAAGGCTTGGAACGGTCTGTTGAGGAATTCCGTGCCTTCGTCGGTTTGCAAATACAAAGGTTTGCGCCCGGTCTTGAAGATGTCTTTGAATGCCGCTATGAGATTCGCCCCCGTTTTCGTCCGGATGGGTACCACCCACGCATACTTCGATAGGATATCGATGCACGTCAAGATATACCGATTCCCATCGTTGTGTTTGGCAAAGGCGCTCATATCGACCAAATCCGCTCGCCACTGGGCATCTATTCCTCCCACGATGACCCGGTTCCGTAGAAAATGGCGACGGACAGCTCGATGTAAGGTATAGGTGTCTTGTTTTCTTAACCAATCTCGGACTTGAGCACGTTGTATCCCCTGGGGTTTGGCCGCTCGATAGAGAGCCGACAATGCACTATAGGCCGCCGGACTGTCGGGACTGTAGTATAAGTTATCCAACACCTTCTCCCAGCGCTTCATGGTGACACAATAATGATGGACCCGGAGAGTATGGTTTATTTATAACAAGTTTCTACCACCGTTGTGTTGACTCAGTTCAGCCGGATAGTCTATAGCCTCGTCGTCGTCGGGTTCATGTAGTTGTTCATGGGGTTCAGCCAGCGCGTCCTCAATAGCACGAGCCCACGCCGTCTGATGATCGTTCGTCCGGTGTAAACAGCTGGTCCACAATAGGCACCACTTTCTCCAAGGCTGTCCACAGATCGGGGTCTAGGGTGAAGCCTCGCGTAGGGTCTTGGTAGCGGCCCAGGCGTAGGAAGAGAGAGGTACGGTATACGTAGATGGCATTGTCTATGTGGATGAGGTGTCCATCGAGCTCGCCGCTCAACACCCGTTTAAATTTGGTCCAGCCGTCACGAGGTAGCGTCACCGTAGTGGATGTGGACTCCGGATCCCACCCACAGACATCCCGGTCTTCCACCAGGGTGACTTTATCTTCATAGACGTGTAACCCCACCTGGGGTGTAAGGGGTAGGATGGCTCGTAGGACGGATGACATGCTTGCTCCAAATGTCGAACGGTGAATGACACACACTCTGTCTGACCCTGGTATTTATAGTGTCAATACCACAGCGCCAGGGTCAATAGGGCACAGACTAGTATGAGGCCAACCAGCCGGTGCTGGTTCCGGCGTGAGCGCTCGTGGTCCATAGCCCGAGCATCAAGGATGGCTGTCATAGTCCAGTAGTGGTGAGTGATGGCACGCCTCTCCATCGAGTGCACTCTGTGGAGGACCGCTTCTGTGAACTCGTTCAGGATCTGGCGTCGTCCCTCGTTGTCGTCGCCATCTGCAAACATGGACCGGACCACTGCTCGGTAACCCGTGAATGAATTCACCACAGTGGCATACTGTAAAATGCGAGTCGCATGGGGCTGGATCTCCGCCATGGCTCTGCAACCGTAGAAATGAAGGTGTAGGATCCAGAGGGACGTGTTTTATAGACCAGATGTAGCTCTACGGGTGTAGTCCGTGATACGTACTATTCTGATGGGTTATGTGGCTCCTATAGAGATAGTACTTCATCGACCATGGGGATTACTTTTTCCAAGGCTGTCCATAGATCAGGGTCCAAAGTAAAACCACCTTGCTTGAGACAGAGGAGTCGAGCAAAATAGGGACCGCGGAAAATGTAGACGTCGTCACACAGGTGAATGCTATCACCGTCGAGGTCACCCAATAACACCCGTTTCAAGGTAGTCCAGCCTTCCGGCGATAAAGAGACACGCGCTGGATCAGACGTACACCAACACCTACTGTCGTCATCGATGAGCTCCACACGTTTGGGATACAACAATAGGGTGCAGTCCGGTGTAAGAGTGCGGGTCTCCCTCACACGCTCGTCTTCAGGCAAGACTTCAACCGGAGGTAGTGCTGGGTGCTAGGGAAAATCTTCTCCACGTCTCATGCTTTCGTCTCATACAAGCGGGTAGGCAAGCAGGCTGGCTAGAGGTGAGGGAGGCAGGCAGTCAGGCTGGATAGGCAGGCAGGCAGGTAGGCTGGTCAGGTCAGGTCAGTCAGAGTGCTCCGCAGGGTAGTGCAATGAATACACCCCACCCCTAAAAATCGCCTCCTTTTATACGTTTTTCTACAATCCGCCATCTTAAACCCACCACCCACCACCACAAGCCGCCATCTTAAACCCACCACCCACCACCACAAGCCGCCATCTTAAACCCACCACCCACCACCACAAGCCGCCATCTTAAACCCACCACCCACCACCACAAGCCGCCATCTTAAATCCACCACCCACCACCACAAGCCGCCATCTTAAACCCACAAGCCGCCATTAAACCCACCACCCACCACCACAAGCCGCCATCTTAAACCCACCACCCACCACCACAAGCCGCCATCTTAAACCCACCACCCACCACCACAAGCCGCCATCTTAAACCCACCACCACAAGCCGCCATCTTAAACCCACCACCCACCACCACAAGCCGCCATCTTAAACCCACCACCCACCACCACAAGCCGCCATCTTAAACCCACCACCCACCACCACCAGCCGCCACAACACCTATAGATTATGTTTATTACTAGGACGTCCGCGAAATACTAGTACCCATCCTCCGCATGGCAGAACTGTACAACCCAGAACAAGTCTAGACATGCCTTGATCACGTGATCGTCATTGGGAAACCCCCACTGGGGAATCCCCTCCCGTGACCTCCAAGTTCCGCCACACTCCGCCACCGGGGGGAACAAAAAAGTAGGTCAAGTTGCGCTGTAAATGGTAGACACTACTACTGACAAATTAATTGGTTTCGTGTTACACAATCCATGTTAGATTTCTGAATGAGTGTTCACGTGTCATACAGATGAATGGAAATACAATTCATCACGCGACTGAGAGATATATAATACTTCATCAGGGTATGGGACCATTTATCCTGGGTGGCACTCGGGCCTTCCCCACCTTTCTCACCTTCCCCACGGTTTAGAGACATGGATTTGTTGCCATCCATTTTTAGAGTTATTGAAAGATATGTTGATAGTCATCTCATTTTATTTGGCAGGGACTATTTTTAATGTCCAATCTTTGTCGAACTTCGTGCTTCAACGAGGATGACATTTACAAGACGGAAATACCACCGAGCTTGCGCCGTGGGAGGAGTCTTCCCCAGGGTCTGAGAGGCCAGGAACCTTACACTAATCGTACCATAGACCAGATAATACTGAAGAGTATGGGTGGAATAAACGGTAATATGGCGGTGGCTCATATCCAACATATAGTATAGTACAGTATAGTATAGTATAGTATAGTTCCGAAATCAAATAATCCCACCTCTGAAACTAGATCATTCCATTTCTGTCATCAAACGCATTTCACTCCTGGCATTAAAATACTTCCAATTCTGACTCCAGACACAACCTCACCATCAACGCCAAGATAATCCAACTCAAAAAGAAACAGAATTACTCCATATTTGACATCAAAATAATTCCACACTGGACACAAAAAAAAAATCCATTCGTAACACCAAAACAATAAATCCAACTTCTGGCGTCCGAATAATTCCACTTCGGACACGAGAATCACCCACTTCTAATACCAGAAATAATCCTACTTTGACTACAGCAAAGAACTTCAGAAACAATCCGATGCCTATTGTCGCCGAGATTATAGCGATGCCTGTCATAGACGGTGACAATGAAAAGGACACATGAACGAGTACTGACAGCTCTTCTTAGATGTCCAATCATATTTTCTGAGAGAGGCACGTGGCTGAAATTTGGATTATGTATTCGACATGAACATACAAGCTCTCGGTCCGCCTGTAGACGTGTTATCCCATAATTACATCGTATTTGAGCTCATAGTAAAAAATGGCCTTTTGATTGGTCGGATCAGTAAGTCACGCGGCTCGAGAGGCATGACGTATACTTAGGGCAAGGGCGAAGCCCGCGCCCTAATATTGATAAACTTTCTCACACTAACCGTGCGTAAAATAACCATTGAGCACGCCTATGAAAACATTATTTCTATTCTATTGCACTACCCAAATTGATTATCAACAAAGATTATAATGAAAGGTTGAAAACTTATTTTAAATTTTGACAACCTTTCCCTCCTTTCTTGAAAATCTCGTCCACTGATATTGGCACGATGCTCCTGTCTCGGTTGGCATCGTGCTAATATCAGTGGACGAGCTCACGTGGTCTCTCGAATGGAGAGTTATTCTGTCATCTGAGCCAGGTTCTGTGAAAATACTTGGAATTAGGTCTATTTGTGTCGCTTTGTTAATCAATTTCACGATGAAAATGTCAGTTAAGCTTGAGAAGGAAATTCTATCTTGCAATTTATTTGTGGGTTTATTCGATTGTATGAAGCAATCGACCCCTTCGTCTCCCGCTTTGTAAAATAGAATCTCCCAATGAACACCTGCATTTGACACATATACATTTCACACAACCGTGCTAAAACACTCAATAATTGCACGGTTAGCAGATTGTTATAGACACAAGTGTTATAGATTCATTAATAATGCACGAATATAGACTGTGCGGTATTTCAACCAGAGGCACTGTAGGTCCTTTCTCCTGGAGGAGCGATAATGTCCCATGCCTGATGCCAAATGAGACTCTACTGCTGGCACAATATAGTTCTACTACTGATACATAAACAATCCATTTTAGAAGCCAGGACTCATCTAACTTCCGTCACAATAATCCCAGCTTCAACATCAGAAACAAGAAAACTTATTGATGCAGATGCATCAATGCCGGCGGAAACGTTTGTAGCTTATAATCTGCGTATTACAAGCCGATTACGTGTGCAACTGGTGAATACAGTTCACGATGCACCATTATGGTTAACAAAAAACGTCGATTTCTTTGTTTTCGTTAAAGGTTTGACTAATGTAGTTCGCGCAAGGACCCATTTGGAGAGTGTGGGGTTAGCCGGAAGTTAAGTGCTTGCTGGCAAAATGTGCACATAAACCGCATGCCCAACTAGGACTTTGAAAGTAATGTTCTATGGTTGACATATTAAGTCACTTCATATAGCCTGATGTAGGAGTTCGCGCTGTGGCATTATATTGGACCCATCATCAAGCCACTATTTCTTTATTGATGTGTGTCATTGTAAATTAAGCCTAGATCGACTTTCTCTACACATCAATCCGATCCGCGTGTTTTACTGTTTCGAGTTTTTAGTAACTCGCAGTTCAATCTCAAACATTTTGCTACAGACGTACATGTGAATAACTTGATCATGTTTGGTCATCGATTTGGTCTCTCAGCCATAATAAAATAATACTAAAGGACATTTATTCGATGAATTCATTATAACAGAATTAATATTAATTTTTTAACCATGAACGGGTGATACAATCCTGTCGTTTTACGATATGAAAGAAGTTGGATCACTCCACGGCACGTCTGTGAAGTATGGCTCGAGAAAACACCTGTTACTCGTCCAATATCAAGATGGCCGCTCCCATGTTTACTGAATTCACATATCCGGCGGCGCCGCCGGAAATAAAATCCAGAAACATTTCAGTCCTGACACAGGAGGAACCTTACTTCTAACACCAACAGAGTTCCAGTTTTTGAACCAGAAACAGTTCCACTTCTAAAAAATTGGAGACCGGAAACAATCCTAAGTATGACACTAAAACAGAATCCCACATGCCACTCCGAGCACCAAAAGCCAGCTCAATTCGAACACCAGAAACAGTCCAATTTAAACACAGAAGTAAGCCCAGTGCAGATACCAAGAATAATCCCGCTTCCGTCAATAAAAAAATTTTCGGACACCAGACGGCATCCTGTCTCGGGAATCGAAATAGCTCCACCTCTGAACCTGGAGTCAATCCCGTCAGCAAAAAATCTTATATTTGACAACACCATTTTGATTGCAGTCGATTTGCGAATGACTAGCCAGACATCCATTAAAATTTAACACGTTGGTGAAAGTTAGAGAGGATTCGATTAGCGTTCATAAATCAGCTAGAATGTCTTACTACATGGATTGCCTGCCAATTATGATGAGTAAAGGTGACTCACATATTTCCATTGAAATGTTCAGTATCTCCTATTTGCAGGTGCTTCTGGTATATTATTTAGAGGCGATAGAATACAATCGGAGTTAGACATGATGTTACCAAGGAGACTGTTCTTGAAGCTGTATGGGATATCTAAGAGGCAGGTAGACAACGATCGATTCATAACTTTTCCTCATTAACATTTCTAAATCAACCAGCGAATATCTATTGGAGAGGTTTTAGGTTTGAAGAGGTCACGAGTTTCATTTCAGTTGATCGTTGGTTTATGCTTTCGTTCTAAATTCATTTCACATTTCCAAGTTGCGGGTCAAGCGCCGTCACTTCTCAAATCTCATGTGACAAACATTCATGTCAGATACCTGTACTTACAGTGCCACTAATCTAGAAGAAACTGCAGAATGGACTCAGTTGCCACTCGTGTGCTAATGCAAAGGAAATAGAATGGTGAAATGACTGTAGGAAGCAGACGTTCTTACAGGTCGCGTGCACGGAGTTGTTTGTTTTTAATTGTCAAGATCACGGTATATCGATCAATCTCCTATTGTTCTTTTGAGAGTAAACTAAATTAGAAAACTGTCATCTGTCAAAACGTAGTAACAGTTGCCTTATATATTATGTCTAGTTCTCAACAAGGGGCAAAGAGGAAGAAGCGAAAGGCAGTCGGTGATATAAGACTCCGATGGCCTGAAGCCGTCATACCATATAACGTAACAGTTGGACATTACGGTAAGGTGTAATTCATTTAATTATACAGTTTCGATGTCTCTAACTCGGGGATGTGTGTTTCTTTTGTTGATATATGTAGCTAGTGGACTAAGAAACACACCAGATGAACTCATGTAATGGTATAGAGATACGTTCACTCTAGAAGTTGTCCGTGTAACAGGTTCATCTGTCATCGTACATTGTAGCAACTACTAATGACTGGCCTGCCGATCTGGACCGAACAAAAACAGGCAAGGGGCATTACGTTTGTGAAACATTGTCTGTCAAAAACGACCTTCATGATACACTTTAAATTTTCAAAGAGTTCTATCAGACAAATGTCCAGGGGCGAAATGTGTAATATATGGCACTGAGCTTCTCTGATATTGTTCAATCATATGTATATTTTATTACCTGGAAACCACGACAATATTTCATTGGAATGAAGGGAATAAAAAAAGTATCATATACCCGGTGGTTCCTTTATGGGCCTATGTCTCCCCCTTACCCGACTTGTCTCCCCTCAAAATTGCCCCCTGTGAATATACCCTGTAGATGAGATCGACCTCGGCGCCAACAAGGCGGACCTAAATAAAACTCCCAGTATGTTTCCTTGTTTAAATTATCAGCGCGTAAAACGTTATCAGTAGAGCTGTTTTACGATTTGATAATCAGAGTACCCTAGAAATATCACCTCATAAAATAATACGCCTTTGATATTGATTTGAAGAAATTTAGAAAGTCAACTATCTTAAAACGCAAGAAGACTCTGTCGTTCAAGTAGCTGGCCTTCTTACTGTTCAGAAGTGTATTCAATTGGAGGCTGATGGTTTCAGGGGAAGGTCTATGGCGACCGACTGGATAATTTAGTATTGGGCTTATGTGTAGCCTACAAATAATATCGCACGTGACGACTTGATATTGATGATGTACAGTTATAATGAACCTTTACAGAAACTCTTCCATTGGTTACACGTTTTTTTTCAATGTTGTCCACACGCCAATAAAAATACCGGATTTATTTTCAAAAAATTGAATCGTCCAATCGATTGTTCCAAAATTGGAAGGTGTCCCTTGATGTCCTGGAGTTCCTTTAAACATTAATTATGAACGCAAGTAACTGAAGACAATGTTCGGATAACAACTTCTGTATTGCAGGAAAGCTATATGTATATATAATATATGTCAATTACTGCGAGGCAGAAATATCAAATCTAATCTCCATCAACCAGCCGTAGTCATTGCATCATTATACGAACCCGTCTCTCTGCATTTGTTTGATGAAACTTACTTTACTCTAACTTGTACAAACAAAAAGGCAACATATAATGCTATCATTCTACAAAAACTTGGTTTCTTGACCTACCGATGCAATGTTTTACAAAAAGCAGGCGAAATAAGCGGAACAACATAGTTCAATTCTTAGCGTGTCACCCGAGGGTTTTCCCGTCTTATCAAAAATATTATATTACGTTTATGAAAACGATTATTCATGGTAATGCAGAATTTATCATCCTTATCTTAGAAATACTGCACTTGGTTAAATCAGTCATTTTTTGGTATGATTGGAAATCCTTTGCGTAAAACTCTAAGGATTGACAAAAATGTATGTTGGGCATATTTAGCCGGCTTATTATACAATTCCTATCACGAGACCAAGGTGTTTTGCAGAAAGACAGTATAATATGCAGCCTATTTATTCGTTAAAATTTGTAGCGATTTTTGCCTTGAATTTTTTTGCAAAGAACAAGTGCACATGCAGTGACAGTGACGTACAGTGATGCAAGGGATCCTTTCATCGAATAATCTGCATCATACTGCCTAATATACAATGTATATTATCAATTCATCAGTGACGATTTGTACTGATATGAATTTTGAGCTATCACAGACAATAGAGTTCCCAAAATACAAAAGGCTGTTTTCATTTCAGTAGCCTGAAATACGGATTTCTGCACGTTAGGACTACCTATAGATTTAATGTTTTTTTCATCTCCTGCTTTCCCTTGATAACTCATCAGATGACAGAGACCTGTTTTGGCTGAACCGCTCTATGACGGAATGGGAGAGATACACCTGCATACGGTTTCGACCTGCCAAACCCTCCGACCAGAACTATATAACATTCCGAACAGGCGATGGGCAAGTAGGATTTAGGCTAAGAAATATAAAATGCATGTAGTTTGATTCATATTATTCTGCGCAAAAATGTTTAGTGCATCTGGAATTTTTTTAACTTTGACTAATAGTGACACTATGGTTATACTTTGGAAAATTTTCAAGAAATGTCTTGTCTTGTTGAGCTTTGATCCACAATCTATCTGCACTGTATTTAGCAATACAGGGAACGTCGATTTCAAAATTGCCCGCGGCATCATTCTGGCCATGTAGTGTTCGTCAATATGTTGGGGTTTCGCGTCGTACCTCACGCAATGGCGTGAGATGACGTGGCATTTTTTACATAGGCTTTTGTCCAAAGCGTATATTCTGAGGTCAGAAGATGAACAATCACCTTTTACTCCACTTCACTTTGGGTTTCTGGTCCGGAGGCATAGAGAGTTCTAGCTTTGAATCTGTTTGGTGGAAATCTGTCGCGGGTGTAATTACACTGTTAAACAGTTAAGAATGTTTGTGAACAATCCCATTATATCCTATAAGGTACCCTCCCGTGAGGACAAGGGGGGACTATGCAGACAAGGGATATATCTGACGGGTGGCCGCTGCTGGTGGTTGTGGAACGCAGATTGTTTTTCACAAATGTATGAGTTCTGTACGATCAGATTAGCCTTTGGTGAAAATAAATCACGTGTATACAAGACTAGATTTTCGTCCACCATAATTTCTTATAGCCAACACTCAAAATATAGCTATTGAAACTCCACTCTTGAAACTCCACGGACAAGTTGTGGGAGACAGTATAGCTGATGCAGCTACGTCAAGTGGCTTTCAATTATTTCACACTGTTTATGAAATTATTCATTCTAACCTCACTCTCAGTAAAGAAGATATGGTTCAAGATTTGCACACTGTAATATCTCTATATATAGTGACCAGTGATACCTTCTCATTGACCTACCCTTACTATGTTGAAAGTCTCTCTTGCAGGTAACAATCTTGTGTTTTTCTTTCGTTTTATGCATATTTGAATTGATGCTAAACTGTCGTACGAAAAAGGTCAGACTGACCAGGATTATGGCCCGATAGTCATTACCATCAAGGATCATATAGTCATTACCATCAAGGATCATGTAGTCATTACCACCAAGGATCATATAGTCATTACCATCAAGGATCATATAGTCATGACCATCAAGGATCATATAGTCATTACCATCAAGGATCATATAGTCGTTACCATCAAGGATCAGATAGTCATTACCATCAAGGATCATATGGACGCCAACATGAAACAAAAATTTCAAATATCCAATTTTCCTATACTGGGATACCGTCCATCTTAGGGTTATTTTTAGAAAACTATCCGACATGGGCTAACTGAGTTAGCCCAGTTTTACCAATCAGCGTGCATGGATCCGGTTTTATATCCTACCTGATAAAAAAACTATTCAACATAATGAAATTAAATTTTACACACGGGTATTGTCTTTATTCTGTGCTATCTAATTTGGTGGCAAACTTGGTGAATAAATAAAGCAGACGAAATCCGCATTTACATGTTCAAAAAAGCTATCGATTTTTTTGGAAAAATAATCCAAATATGTACTAAGCATAGTAATTTGGGTTGAGTTGATTTTCTCATTAGTTATCATCATTTTATCCCGAGCAATTTCTGATGGCAGCTGAACAGCATGCCGCTACCAGGGAGTACTTATTGTTTCCTTTGACAATGTGACTGACTACATGGCAAATGCATGCATATGAATTCAACGTTAGCAGCAGATAATGACTTTGTGACGGTGGGACTTTTCTCGGCAGGTGAATCGATGGTCTGAAACAACGGACCTTATTATTAAGAATACAATTTTTCAATGGTTCACGGATATTTATAAGAACCCGATTATAAATACAAAGCAAAATTATTACCAGTAATGGAGTAAAACTTTTCAAAATAATGAAATGCGGATACCCACGATAATTGGTTACACGGATCGGCAAAAGCTCCGTGCGCTTTCGGGCGTCCAATCTTGAAAAGTTAGCATAAAAAAAATGGACAAATGATATGGAAATAATCCTAACAGATTCTTCGTTATCTCCATAATAGCTTTTGGTCCAGGGCTGATTTAGTTTTTAAAGAAGAGTAATAAATTCAGTAAAATTGGTCGCTTATTGTTCAGATTATAGGCCACCCTCCTCCCCACCCCTCGTCACCCCTCCCGAGCACCCATCGTCAACATCATCTACAAATACTTATAGATACATCACCTCATAATGTAGAAGGACGGAAATAAGATACTTCCAAACTGGATCAGTCAACTTCGATAGCACGCAAAACCATTGGACGGAAAATTCGCGACCACTTTTTCAAAGCGAAAACGATTTCTTCTCAGAAAATAATCGGTTTTCGATCTGGTCATTCATGCGCGATACAGCTTGTCACATATAAGGAGTACTGGATACATATTCTCGATGAAGGCAACTAGGCCAGTCATTCACTTCGACTTCCAACGGGCATTTGACGGACATAGTTTGCATGATTGGGCGCTATGTGAAACCTTGAATAGGGTACAGCATGAAATCAACTGCTAGTAAAAAAAAAACAACCTTCGTTCTCTCAGAAAATGACAAGCGAAAAAGACATAATTAAATCAACCGAGCGTCGAAATTGTACCTGAGCTCTTCGATTTCCTACTAATAATCCTGGCCAAAATATTTAAACCAATCGACAAACTTGATCCATCGACGTTCTCTGTCAATCCTTGCCATCGCTTCGCCTACAGAGGTACTGAAAATATTCAAGAAATCTGGTTTCTGCCGGTGATTGATAAACACCTAGAATGTCCTCAGATGTACAAACGACGTGGTGAGGTCAAATATTGCCCACATGTTCAAATGGAACCACCAAAAATGCCGTAACATTTCCGTATATGAAGATTACTGATTCCCTCTTTCTTGTTAACCTGGCACCTTTAGTAGTACTTCTGCGGCCAAAATTGAAAAAAACAAAAATCGAGCAATATCTCGCTTTTTTGGCAATAAAAGCATGTGACAACCATACCATGACGTTATTACGCGACGATACCAGCAATCGGCTTTTAATCCTATTTGACGTTCGTCTAGTTTCTGTGGTATACTGGTGGAATTGCGTTGCAGATAAATTGTCGAACAGAGTTTAACGAGGCTGAGATTTTTATAAGATTCAATAGCTCCCTCAAAAATGCAGTGAACCGATCTAATGCAACAACCATTATTGCGGTTCTGTGTGACATTATTGAGTTATTTTGTGTTCATCTGATAGTTCCCAGGGCGTGAAGTAAATTTTGTTTTCCAGATTGTAGAGGAGATACCAGATTATTTAATAGAACATCCATAAACACGCCTTCGGAAACAATAGATGTTACCGGTATTATAATGGAAATAGTTGGGCTGATTCTTATAGTTACTTATTCGTGTACTTATTCTGCTTATGAGCAGATTCTTGCTGTATCATCTGTCTCTTACTCATATGTAGTAAATCTAGAGTTATCAGTTTGGCTCTATTGTCTTGGGTGTCACCAAAAGAGATATCTGTTGAACTGTTGTGCAAAACGAAGGTTAAGGGCTTCGGGCCGACATACTGTGTTTTAACGCATATCATTGTTTTTCAATCGAGACTCCAATAAATCACATTTGTCGAATGTTTCCGACCAGAAACAAAATAAAGTGTTAGGCCCTAGACGCGTATTACTACATACCTTAGGCCTACATTCCGATAAGACATGTATATGCACTCAGGTACCAATTTATTCTATAGGTGTTATTCCGACATTGGTATGGTGGGAGGTGAGCAAGTAATAAATCTTGAGAGACCGACATGTAGATTGGTGAGTAATTCAAATCTATATCCTATTAATTAGATTCCATGTAACGCTTATTTCGCCTCATATACGTTTACCGTGAATGCTGGTAGTTTTATGTTGAGATATCAATAATTCAATCATAATCGTGTCCGCGCTATAAGATAATTCCAAAGGAAATTATTATCAGAATAAAGAACCATTCTGGCGCTTCGTATCTTGTATCTATAGTTCAGCTTATTAACACGGCGTTAGGGCCGGCGTTAGGGCGGGGTTAGGGCCGGCGTTAGGGCGGGGTTAGGGCCGGCGTTAGGGCGGGGTTAGGGCCGGCGTTAGGGCCACGGCGTTAGGGCGGGGTTAGGGCCGGCGTTAGGGCGGGGTTAGGGCCGGCGTTAGGGCGGGGTTAGGGCCGGCGTTAGGGCGGGGTTAGGGCCGGCGTTAGGGCGGGGTTAGTCGGCGTTAGGGCGGTTAGGCCGGCGTTAGGCCACGGCGTTAGGGCGGGTTAGGGGGCCGGCGTTAGGGGGCGGGTTAGGCCGGCGTTAGGGCGGGTTGTAGCCTATGCTAGGCGGGTTAGGGCCGGCGTTAGGGCGGGGTTAGGGCCGGCGTTAGGGCGGGGTTAGGGGCCGGCGTTAGGGCGGGGTTAGGGCCGGCGGGCGGGGTTAGGCCGGCGTTAGGCCACGGCGTTAGGGCGGGGTTAGCCGGCAAGCAGGGCGGGGTTAGGGCCGGCGTTAGGGCGGGGCTAGGGCCGGCGTTAGGCGTTAGGGCCGGCGTTAGGCGGGGTTAGGGCCGGCGTTAGGGCGGGGTTAGGGCCGGCGTTAGGGCCACGGCGTTAGGGCGGGGTTAGGGCCGGCGTTAGGGCGGGGTTAGGGCCGGCGTTAGGGCGGGGTTAGGGCCGGCGTTAGGGCGGGGTTAGGGCCGGCGTTAGGGCGGGGTTAGGGCCGTTTAAATATCATGAGTTTTTCATCTCCATGGTGTCCAAATGAACAAACACAATCACAGCGTGACTGAGATACATTTCCTGGTAGAGAATAATGGTCAGTGATTAAGATTTTATATGAAGAACATAATCATGTTCTGCTGGCATCATTGCAAACTGTTGACCGCTTCTCTCTTGTAATAAATAGTCTTGTGTTTCTATTATTTTATTTCACGTAAATTTGGAATTGGTGCTAGTTTGGAAATAGTCATACCGAATAGGTCTTTCGATTATTGACGCGGCAATTATTTTATGGATGACGGCTGAATATTGAATCTGCCGGATCTAACGCCTGTTATTCATTCTAAATCAGTTTTAATTTGAAATTTCAAACTAGCCCGTGTGATTGAATTCTATCAGATACAAGCGTCAGGTCCGACATACAACAGGCAATCATGATCCGTAAAGAAATTTTGTGACAAAATATCAACACGCAAGCAGGCATATTATATATGAACCCAACCTAGTTTTTGTTGCTGGAAAGCAGGGTCAAAAGTTTTGAATGATTTCATCAAGACGCGCCTTGTCGTCAAATACGAAGTTTATCACTGACTATATAGTATTTATAATGAATGGAAATTCTAGAATAGAACGTGTTAAATTGGAATGTGACTGTTCATTTGAACAACATGGAGATCAAAAACACACTTTCGCGTAATTATGATGAATTAATGCCATTATGAAAATAAAACATATCAATGAGCAAATAACATACTGTGATCAGTATTTATTGATTAGCTGAGATTAACTGTAAAAGACCTTCGCTTTTTACATGGTGCCGGGAATATTGATATCACACTACTGACATCGTCTGAAAAACAGGGAGCACCAACCTTTCCTTTCAGTAACTTAGACGGGTTCTTATGGGAAGTCATGGTCACCAGGCAGCGTTATGCGACGTCCTCTGGGACATTCCCCATCTCATCTTGGGTTGTTAACTAGACCAAACTGTAGAATCTAACAGACAAGTATATTTGTCCGATACAATTTTATAGGACTTCCGATTTTGAAGTGTATCAGGTATTCATGGTGTTCAGTTCAACCCCACTGATGTAATCTATCTACTACTAAATGATCTACGTTGCTATTGCTGCCTCTATGTGCCGGTATACGCTGATGCACAATCGCACACGTTTCAATTTGCAGAAAGCCATTTACTTACATGAACTCGGACATGTCATTGGCCTTGTTCACGAACACCAATTGTCTGACAGAGATGACCACCTGGATGTCTTACAGCAGAATGTCGAGCCCACAATGAATCTCTGGTTACGGAAGTACGGTGGGAGTGTTATCAACCAGTTCAACGTTCCATATGACTTCTCCTCTATTATGCATTACGGATTATCGGTGAGTTTAGTGACTGAGATCGACTGAGTTACATGTACTTTCTACAGAAGGATTTGTAATGTTGTAATTGTCAGAGCATTTCCATCACAGCTCTCTAGATTTGTATCTAATACCGCTTATGCCGGTGCTAGGGGCCGTGTGGTCATGTCATCCAAGTTGCCACATGAACAGGTAAAATAAAAGCGTACTTGAGATACACCACATATCACGAATCGTTAGATTCTTGGTATGTGCTTTAGAATAGGTTAACCAGAAGACTATACTGTGAAGTCACGTGACTCTGTCAGTATATCGGCACCTCTTCCCTTATATGTGTTGTAATTGGACATTTATTTTGATGAAACACTGGTACATGAAAACTGCACTGACTTGCTGTACTGACTTGCTGAGATCACTTTGAGAATTTTTGGCTACTTTGTACCAGAGTCAAGTAAGTCTTTCAATCATTGACGTTGGAATTCTTTGTGAGACATACAAACAAACAAACAATCCCAACATTACATGATTGGGTTTCTGTCCTTTAATTCCAATGAAAAAAATGGGTGATCAGTTTTGTTTAATGCAGCGGTAATTGAATTCCAGGGATAATACATGAAACTGTTATGGAAAATCGTTCGAATTCGGGAAAATCCCTGACAAATGTTAGAAATGTATGAATATATGTGAATATTTCCACTTATTGACTAGGAATCAGATTCGATATATAAGTACTCAAAGAAACTGAATTTTAGCCCATGCTTCATGCAAAATACAAACGACCTTAATCGAAAGACATAAGTCACGAGATAGTATAATCACCAGGTCAAATCCCGACAAGTCAGCTATCTCCAGAATGTATCTCTTTCTTATCTTTTCTATTGTGTCTAGGCATATTCCAAGGATGACCGACAAGAAACAATGCGCGTTATTGATCAAGAGCACATTAGCGGACCCATTGGAGAAGTTTGGAGGAAAGAATTATCATTCTCAGATATTAAAGTCGTGAATTTGATGTATAAATGCGGATCAAAATGCAAATACAAAGTGAGCTGTGATCACGGTGGTTTTGTTGATGAGAGATGTCAGTGTGTGTGTCCAGATGGAACACAGAGTTGTGGAAGAAAAGCAAAGACTGATGCTAAAATGTTCAATATCACAGGTATCTGTTGTTTTGCTTTTGTTGTCTAAGTAAAGCCAACCTGGGGAAATATGTGGTTTCGTCATGGGTCGCCGTGTGGTCATGTCATTTAAGATGTCCACATGAACACCAACAATAAAAGCGTGATCAATTTCATCTGCCTATGGTACCGGTCCTATACTCGCTTTACATTTACATTACAATTTGTCATTATATAACTTCACGGATAGTTTTTATAGGGTGGACGGTCAGCCCAGTCAGACAAGTTGTCATGTTAATATGTCTGGGGGTTACGAGTTTGTTTTACTGGTTACTGTGGTACTTTAGGTACCCAGCATGTTGGACTCTTTGTATGAGTCCAACACTTGGTTTTTTACCCCTCGGGCAGATTCTGCCCGAGCGGTATTGTCGTTGCCTCCGTCGTCTGTCCGTCCGTCTGTCCGTCCGTCTGTCCGTCTGTCCATTATATCATTGTAAACACATTATCTCAAAAAGTCCTTCACTTACAACAATGAAACTTCATACAGTTGTTTAATACAGCCAGCACCAGAAGCCTATTGAAAGTCGGTGCCATTGGATGTGTTTTTCAGGAGTTATGCCCCTTTATACATGTCTGTCTGTTTTTATCCTTGTAAACACATTATCTCAAAAAGTCCTTCACTCACAACAATGAAACTTCATACAGTTGTTTAATGCAGCTAGTACCAGAAGCCTATTCAAAGTCCGTGTAATCGGATGTGTTTTTCAGGAGTTGTGCCCCTTTATACATGTCTGTTGGTCCATATCCTTGTAAACAAATTATCTCAAAAAGTCCTTCACTCACAACAATGAAACTTCATACAGTTGTTTAATACAACCAGTACCAGAAGCCTATTGAAAGTCGGTGCCATTGGATGTGTTTTTCAGGAGTTATGCCCCTTTATACATGTCTGTCTGTTTTTATCCTTGTAAACACATTATCTCAAAAAGTCCTTCACTCACAACAATGAAACTTCATACAGTTGTTTAATACAACCAGTACCAGAAGCCTATTGAAAATCGGTGCCATTGGATGTGTTTTTCAGGAGTTATGCCCCTTTATACATGTCTGTTGGTCCATATCCTTGTAAACACATTATCTCATAAAGTCCTTCACTCACAACAATGAAACTTCATACAGTTGTTTAATACAACCAGTACCAGAAGCCTATTGAAAGTCGGTGTAATCGGATGTGTTTTCCAGGAGTTCTGCCCCTTTATACATATCTGTTGGTCCATATCCTTGTAAACACATTATCTCAAAAAGTCCTTCACTCATACCAATGAAACTTCATACAGTTGTTTAATACAGCCAGTACCAGAAGCCTATTCAAAGTCGGTGTAATCGGATGTGTTTTTCAGGAGTTATGCCCCTTTATACATGTCTGTTGGTCCATATCCTTGTAAACACATTATCTCAAAAAGTCCTTTACTCACAACAATGAAACTTCATACAGTTGTTTAATACAACCAGTATCAGAAGCCTATTGAAAGTCGGTGCCATTGGATGTGTTTTTCAGGAGTTATGCCCCTTTATACATGTCTGTCTGTTTTTATCCTTGTAAACACATTATCTCAAAAAGTCCTTCACTCACAACAATGAAACTTCATACAGTTGTTTAATACAGCCAGTACCAGAAGCCTATTGAAAGTCGGTGTAATCGGATGTGTTTTTCAGGAGTTCTGCCCCTTTATACATGTCTGTTGGTCCATATCCTTGTAAACACATTATCTCAAAAAGTCCTTCACTCACAACAATGAAACTTCATACAGTTGTTTAATACAGCCAGTACCAGAAGCCTATTGAAAGTCGGTGCCATGGGATGTGTTTTCCAGGAGTTCACACAAACCTGTGTGGATTGCTGTGAATTGATATTAATCGTTCGACTACATCTACTATAGGTAATCACTGCTCTATTGCTATATTGTTTTGTCTGTCTATGATCTATATCATACAGGTAAAGTTATGCCCACCCCAAATATGTGAGTTGTTGGGGTCAGAAACATTATTTCCACAATTGCTCTG